>OX387604.1:28365850-28368350 GCA_947568835.1 Protonemura montana | reverse complement strand
CAGCTTGTGCTAGTGCTAGTGCTAGTGCTAGTGTCAGCTTGTGCTAGTGCTAGTGCTAGTGCTAGTGTCAGCTTGTGCTAGTGTCAGCTTGTGCTAGTGCTAGTGCTAGTGCTAGTGTCAGCTTGTGCTAGTGCTAGTGCTAGTGCTAGTGTCAGCTTGTGCTAGTGTCAGCTTGTGCTAGTGCTAGTGCTAGTGTCAGCTTGTGCTTGTGCTAGTGTCAGCTTGTGCTAGTGTCAGCTTGTGCTAGTGTCAGCTTGTGCTAGTGCTAGTGCTTGTGCTAGTGTCAGCTTGTGCTAGTGCTAGTGCTAGTGCTAGTGTCAGCTTGTGCTAGTGCTAGTGTCAGCTTGTGCTAGTGCTAGTGCTAGTGCTAGTGCTAGTGCTAGTGCTGTTGCTAGTGCTAGTGCTAGTGCTAGTGCTAGTGCTAGTGCTAGTGCTAGTGCTAGTGCTAGTGCTTGTGCAAGTGCTAGTGTCAGCTTGTGCTAGTGTCAGCTTGTGCTAGTGTCAGCTTGTGCTAGTGTCAGCTTGTGCTAGTGTCAGCTTGTGCTAGTGTCAGCTTGTGCTAGTGTCAGCTTGTGCTAGTGTCAGCTTGTGCTAGTGTCAGCTTGTGCTAGTGCTAGTGTCAGCTGGTGCTAGTTCTAGTGCTAGTGTCAGCTTGTGCTAGTGCTAGTGCTTGTGCTAGTGCTTGTGCTAGTGCTAGTGCTAGTGCTAGTGCTAGTGCTAGTGCTAGTGCTAGTGCTAGTGTCAGCTAGTGCTGGTGCTAGTGCTAGTGCTAGTGCTAGTGCTAGTGCTAGTGCTAGTGCTTGTGCTAGTGTCAGCTTGTGCTTGTGCTAGTGCTAGTGCTAGTGCTAGTGTCAGCTTGTGCTAGTGTCAGCTTGTGCTAGTGTCAGCTTGTGCTAGTGCTAGTGCTAGTGCTAGTGCTAGTGCTAGTGCTAGTGCTAGTGCTAGTGTCAGCTAGTGCTGGTGCTAGTGCTAGTGCTAGTGCTAGTGCTAGTGCTAGTGCTTGTGCTAGTGTCAGCTTGTGCTTGTGCTAGTGCTAGTGCTAGTGCTAGTGTCAGCTTGTGCTAGTGTCAGCTTGTGCTAGTGTCAGCTTGTGCTAGTGTCAGCTTGTGCTAGTGCTGGTGCTAGTGCTAGTGCTAGTGCTAGTGCTAGTGTCAGCTTGTGCTAGTGCTAGTGCAAGTGTCAGCTAGTGCTAGTGTCAGCTAGTGCTAGTGTCAGCTTGTGCTTGTGTCAGCTTGTTCTAGTGTCAGCTAGTGCTAGTGCTAGTGCTAGTGCTAGTGCTAGTGCTAGTGCTAGTGCTAGTGCTAGTGCTAGTGCTAGTGTCAGCTAGTGCTAGTGCTAGTGCTAGTGCTAGTGTCAGCTAGTGCTAGTGTCAGCTAGTGCTAGTGTCAGCTTGTGCTTGTGTCAGCTTGTTCTAGTGTCAGCTAGTGCTAGTGCTAGTGCTAGTGCTAGTGCTAGTGCTAGTGCTAGTGCTAGTGCTAGTGCTAGTGCTAGTGTCAGCTTGTGCTAGTGCTAGTGCTAGTGCTAGTGCTAGTGCTAGTGCTAGTGCTAGTGCTAGTGTCAGCTAGTGCTGGTGCTAGTGCTAGTGCTAGTGCTTGTGCTTGTGCTAGTGCTAGTGCTTGTGCTAGTGCTTGTGCTAGTGCTAGTGCTAGTGCTAGTGCTAGTGCTAGTGCTAGTGCTAGTGCTAGTGCTAGTGTCAGCTAGTGCTAGTGCTAGTGCTAGTGCTAGTGCTTGTGCTAGTGTCAGCTTGTGCTTGTGCTAGTGCTAGTGCTGATGCTAGTGCTAGTGCTAGTGCTAGTGCTAGTGCTAGTGCTAGTGCTAGTGCTAGTGCTAGTGCTAGTGCTAGTGCTAGTGCTAGTGCTTGTGCTTGTGCTTGTGCTAGTGTCAGCTTGTGCTAGTGTCAGCTAGTGCTGGTGCTAGTGTCAGCTAGTGCTGGTGCTAGTGTCAGCTTGTGCTAGTGTCAGCTTGTGCTAGTGTCAGCTTGTGCTAGTGCTAGTGCTAGTGCTAGTGTCAGCTTGTGCTAGTGCTAGTGCTAGTGTCAGCTAGTGCTAGTGTCAGCTAGTGCTGGTGCTAGTGCTAGTGCTAGTGCTAGTGTCAGCTAGTGCTAGTGTCAGCTAGTGCTAGTGTCAGCTTGTGCTTGTGTCAGCTTGTGCTAGTGTCAGCTAGTGCTAGTGCTAGTGCTAGTGCTAGTGCTAGTGCTAGTGCTAGTGCTAGTGCTAGTGCTAGTGCTAGTGCTAGTGCTTGTGTCAGCTTGTGCTAGTGTCAGCTAGTGCTAGTGCTAGTGCTAGTTTCAGCTTGTGCTAGTGCTAGTGCTAGTGCTAGTGCTAGTGCTAGTGCTAGTGCTAGTGCTAGTGTCAGCTTGTGCTAGTGCTAGTGCTAGTGCTAGTGCTAGTGTCAGCTAGTGCTAGTGTCAGCTAGTGCTAGTGTCAGCTTGTGCTAGTGCTAGTGCTAGTGCTAGTGCTAGTGTCAGCTAGTGCTAGTGTCAGCTAGTGCTAGTGTCAGC
>OX387604.1:28338350-28363350 GCA_947568835.1 Protonemura montana | reverse complement strand
GAGGCGAAGCAAAGAGAACATTTGTATTGACAATTGTATTTAATATAAAAGCTTACATGTTGAAGATATGGCAGAACACGTCGAGCTCACACGAGAACCAAGATCCGAGTCCCTGAGACCCTACACCTCCAGTTGCTCGCACCCTGCGTGACCCAGTTACATCCCCTCTCCACACTCTTAGCTGTCCCGTTAGGGTGGTCCTAGGTGTTGAGCGACGATGGCTTGGTGCCGCAAAGATAGGAATTTAGAATGCTGCTAAATTGGAAAGCTTTTTAGAAAGAGAAACCGTTATGAATGTTATAATATGGCCATTGTGCCTCAATAATAATAGATCGAGAAGAAATAGGAATTTACCCCCGACGTGTAGGCGTCTTGGTTCACGTCTCTACGTATACATGAATGTTAGGGTAATTAGATAGAATCTAATAATATAAAATATAAACACACATATAACTATCTTAACACACGACACGACACGACACGACACGACACGACACGACACGACACGACACGACACGACACGACACGACACGACACGACACGACACGACACGACACGACACGACACGACACGACACGACACGACACGACACGACACGACACGACACCCTAACTTTGCCAAAGTAAAGCGAACCCACAAGGTTGCGCTTTACTGAAAAAACACATCAAGAAAAACGTACTATCGAGACTTTGTTTTACATACAAGAATGAGAACAAAAAAAAATCTTCGTTTTAACAAATAATCAGTGTTATTCAAGAAAGTAATTAAATACATAATAAACATTAATCAAATATAAGAGAATTCTAGTAATCTTAGGTCACATATGATATAAAACATACAGATACACAACGTATATTGAGAGAAATATGAAATACAATTAATTTACATGATATCAGGAATATTATGCTTAAAAAACTATTATCTTCTATTTTAATCCAATTATTACTACATAATGTTACGTGAAAGTTGTTTGAGCACGAGATTGTCTGGTCATATAAAACACGCAATGAGAAACGCAACGCACTCGTAGTGTTCCTGTCATTGACTGAATCTTGATCAAAATTGCACTATTTTGAAAGTCGGTTGGAAAGCAGCGTTGAGTGGGTTGAGTGGGTTGAGTGGGTTGAGTGGGTTGAGTGGGTTGAGTGGGTTGAGTGGGTTGAGTGGGTTGAGTGGGTTGAGTGGGTTGAGTGGGTTGAGTGGGTTGAGTGGGTTGAGTGGGTTGAGTGGGTTGAGTGGGTTGAGTGGGTTGAGTGGGTTGAGTGGGTTGAGTGGGTTGAGTGGGGTGAGTGGGTTGAGTGGGTTGAGTGGGTTGAGTGGGTTGAGTGGGTTGAGTGGGTTGAGTGGGTTGAGTGGGTTGAGTGGGTTGAGTGGGTTGAGTGGGTTGAGTGGGTTGAGTGGGTTGAGTGGGTTGAGTGGGTTGAGTGGGTTGGTTTGAAGTAAACTCTGTGACGGCAGCAATTAGTGCGACGAGCTTATAGTTGTGTTGCTGAAGAAACTAGGAATTTGGTTGAAATGAGATGAGAATGTTTTTGTCACCTCAGATAGTGGATAAATTATAGGAAAAACTTGCAGTTCTGCTGTGCGGTGATGTAGTTTTGGAAAGACAGCGAGAGAACGACACATTTTCCGTTGATTCTGGAACACTAGTTTTTTACAGACTAGAAATTAGCTTAACATGCTTATGATTAAATTCGTAGAAAATACTAGATACTTATAACCGTTGTTGACAAACGCACTTAGATACCATGATACAATATAAAACTAGTACGGAAAGAAATATATCTATTTTATCTTTCTATATGGCCTAAATTATTTAAAATTAAAATTGCGGGGCAATAGTTTCCGTGAATGTTACCTATCGCTACCCCCTCGTGCGGGTGGTTCCAGTGGAACTTGTGCTGCAGGTTCGTCAATGGGATTTTTCTGAGCAGATTCATGGTTTTTTGTGGAACTCTGATTTTGACTGTCATCAATGCTTGATAGTGGTGAGTCGCTAGCCGACCCTGGCATAATGTGTAACTCATCATCAATGCTTTCAACACTTGTGTCTGGGAGATCCTCGGCCATTGGGTTCTGCTGATCAAGTGCCGGTGCCACAGGGAGAGGCAGATGTGGAGGGAGGGCATAAAGTGCGCCTCTGTTTTGTGCGGCCCTGCAAACTGCTCCCCAAGTGTCTTGGGATTGTGCGGCTGTGGAAACTGCAGCCGTGTAAACTACGCCCCAACTAGCGACTAATGTTTTTGAGACGGGCTTAATATTCTCCTCCCCCACCATGGTACGTCACGTGTTGTTAGTTAGGCAACCCATTCAACTTCAACGTCTTGCTGGGAAGTGTTAACAAGGCGTTTGCAATTAAAGCTATGAAGAGGCAGATTGACGACGCATTGACGCGACTAAGGGAACAGATTGACGACGCATTGACGTGACTTAGGGATAAGGGTTGGCTGCCTGTGGGATTAAAGCGCTTTGCAATTCATCAATGTAACCACTAAGGAAAGAAAAGCATCGAAAAGTAAATTTACACTCGTTGACTAATTGTGATTCGAATTGTGATGTTTAACGAACGCACTGTTTTAATAACTGGGATTGTTGCACTGGGCTCATGGTGTCGGTGAATGAATGTGATTTGTAAGACTTTATTCCCATATTGGAGCGCCCTCTGGTAGCAAAAAATAAGAGAATGCAAAATATATTTCTTATTGAATGAGCGAGGGAAGCGAGCAAAATCCTCTCAATTACAAAATCACTTGTCTGTGTGTGTGTGTGTGTGTGTTTTTTTTTTTTTTTTTTTAATAAACGATACGGAAAGAGTTATTTTTTTTCATTTTGGGACAGCGCTCCGCAAAAAAAATTTGAAAAGAGAGAGATAGAAGAGATAGAGCCAAGAGGCTGGAAAGATATACATTTTCTGGTAATACAAAGAAAGAGAAGGGTTTCATAGGGAAACTAACAGGGAACAGGGTAAGTGTCCTCGCACGAGAGGACACTTACCAATGTACAAACGGTGGCTTATTTATTTCCAATGGGGGCTACATGTGTAGCGTGACTTCTCTGTCACCCACGGAGCATAGCGCGCCACCAACGCACCAAATCTTTTTAAAGGATTCCATGTCACCTCGGCCAAGGTACCACGCGTATTCCTTGAGAATACGGGCTTTTATACGGGCTCCTAACACCATATCGTAAGCTGCTGGGAGTTTTTGGTCTTTAAAAAACCCAGTCAACACACGATATACCGTGCTTTTGGCGAGAGTGACGACAAAATTTGCAATTGCCAGCTTTGGCTCGCTGCTAGTTGCACTCGGGCGCACCCCAGCAAAGATATCTCGAAATAGGAGACGACTGCCCCCCAAAAGTCGACTAACCATGGAGGCGACCCCGCAGCACGACGACACTCTACCATCATGTGCCATGCCGAGCCGACTACCTTGCACCAGGGGCACAGGGGCGACTGTAATTTCCGGGCATGGCACAGGAAAATGGGATCCGCCAGGCGGTTTTTGGCAAAACGCCATCCCACCTCAGCGTCAAGCCCAAGAGTTGGGGAGCGACTTAACCGGCTCCAGGCGACTTCCTCATCGGACCAGTGGCCTGGTAGCGGGCCTTTTACTCCGAAGAAAGGGGCCGTGATGTCCCACTGAAGTGACTTACGTTTGTTTACTGTGTCGAGAGGCTTTTGGGTATGATCCCCGGCACAGAGGTAAACTAGGGGTGGTGGCCATGGTTCAGGGCCAGCTGTTTCGAGGACCCCGCGAAAACGTAGGCGGCAGAACGCCTTTATTCTATTTGAGTTTATCGAAAGCGCAGTGCGGAGTCGTGCTGGCAGATCGCTGAAACCAGCTATATCTGTCAGCTCCTTCCACTGGCCACCGTCGAGGAGGTCGCCGATTGATCTACATCCGAGTCGTCCCCATGATGGGTCGAAAGGGTTGGTTGCAGTCGGGATGAGGGACGATGGGATGAGAGGTACGTCCTGTAAGCCTTGTGCGGTGACCGCATGTCGCTCGGGTTTGACGGACAGAGCGTTCCATGCTAGCAGTACGGCTCGCAGGAAATCTGTCATCCCGCGTCCCGTTCGTCGGACAATGTCGGGGCAGAAGAGAGCTTGCCATCCGAGCACCGGCCCTCGAGAAGAGCGCAGGAAATGGCGCGTCAAGACATGGCCTGGGTTATCTTCGACAGCTGTAACATAGCGATGAGCAAAGCAGACTCGAAAAAAGTTTACTTTGGACTGAAGGTGCACTAAACCTTGGCCTCCTAAATAGATTGGGGCGCACAAGTCACGCAGGCGAGTCCAGTGACGGCGCCCAGCCCACACGAAATCAACGAGAATGCTTTGTATTCTGCTAAGAAAGGATGTCGGGGGTTGGATTACTTGTAGTGTGTACCATAGGCGTGGTGCTACGAACTGGTTTACAACCAGAATGCGTCCCCGGAGCGACATGGCCGAAGCTCTGTGTCGCCAGGCGTCTGTGACGCGCCTCACAGTGCCTTCCAAGCTTTTGAAACCTTGGTCGGAGACTACTGGGCTATTTCCAAGCATCAGTCCTAGAACCTTGAGCCCATTTGGCGTCCAGGAAAACCCAAGAGGCTGGTCGGATCGTTCCTTCCAGTTTCCAGCCCAGAGACCACGTGATTTTTTGGAGTTAAGTGTGCCTCCCGATTGACTCGAATAGCAAGTGTAAGCTGCTTGCAGTTTATCAAAATCTGCGTCGTCGGAAATGAATAGTGAGACGTCGTCTGCGTAGGCCGACACCACTAAGCGGCGCTCCTCTGGGCCTGGGAGCCTGAAACCGAGCATCGTCCTGCGAGCCAGTCTCAGAAAGGGCTCGATTGAGATCGAGAAGAGAGGCCCGGACAAAGGGCACTCTTGTCTGATGCCTCTCTCAAAGGCAAATAGGGCCGTGAGGTGTGAACCAACGCGGACAAAACACTTGGCATCTTTGTACATTGTTCGAAGATGGTTACTAAAATTTTCACCAAAACCGAATATTTCTAGACAGTAAAAAAGGGAGCCGTGGTCGACTCTATCGAAAGCGCCTTGTTGGTCTAGAGAGACAAGAGCGAGGGGCTGGTTTTCCTTATTTAAATATTCTAATATGTCCCGGTGAAGGTGAAGGCTGTCATAAATCGTTCTGCCTGGCACGCAATACCCCTGATCGGGATGGATAATTTGACTCATGACATTTTTTAGCCGGGTAGAGAGTGCACGCGCTAGAATTTTGTAATCTGTTGTGAGCAAGGAGATCGGCCTCCAGTTTTTTATGTCAAGTTTGTCTCCCGATTTTGGTAGCAGAGTTAGGACTGACTTTTGGGCTGATTTTGGAAGTTGACCATTGTCCATTGCGTGTTTGAACACTTCCCAAAATGGTGTAGACAGTTCGGTCCAGAAAGCTGAATAAAACTCTGCTGTTAAACCATCAATTCCTGGTGCTTTTCCTTTGTTTAGCTCTCTGAGGGCGGTCGCAAACTCTTTGAGTAGGAAGGGTGCGTCGAGTTGTTCACGGTCAACTTGCGTAAGTGACGGTAACAACTCGAACAATGGAGAGTCGGGGTCTAACACGGTGGCAGTGCCTGAGAACACTTTTACAAAATGGCCCCTTGCAGCCGAACAGAGGGAAGGCCCATCAGATACGATTTTTCCTTCATGACGAAGACGGGAGATCGGGCTGAAGGCAGCTGCTATATCGCGGGCCATGACGGAACCGGCGGGTCTATCTGTGGCCAAGAGGTGGTCTTGGTGAGCTGCTACCAGTGTGGCCTCACTGCGCTGTGAGTATGCATCTTTTGCATCAGCGTTTGCACGGGAGAGGTCCGCGAGGTGTTTCGTATCAAACGAGCAGCTAGTGATTATTTTCTCAACCTTTTCTTCGAGGTGAACAAATTCAGCGTCTAAACGCTGTTTTTGGGCGCGAGAGAAAAGCTCCGTTACCTCTTGAATGTCGGCTTTAATGGCATCCCACCAGTCTCCTAGCGAAGCATATGCGTTTTTGGAGTTTTCGTCATATGTGGCTTACAGATTCCGAATGCATATGGAAAAAGCTGGATCGCTTAGAAGTGAATTTTTGAAACGCCAATACGGGGGTCTACTTTTTGGTGCAAATGTTTTCAAATTGATGACAAGCGCAAGATGGTCGGAAAAAGCTGGCACTACATGGACGTTTGACACTCTGCAAGCGATGTTTGGAGTTGCATAGAGCCTATCCAGTCGAGATCCAGAGAAAGCTGGGGCATTCCCTATAAAAGTGAAGCCTGGCTCCGTTGGTCGAAAGTCTCGCCAGATATCGTCCAAATTTCCCGCCATGACTAAACTCTTGAGCCTTTGAGCAACTCGAGGCTGTCTCTCTGGGCCGCCATTTGACCGATCGACATTGGGGTCCAACGTGACATTGAAATCACCACCCACCAGGAACTGCCTGTCACAGATGTCGCTACCTCCGTGCGCTTCCTCTATTCGGTCACTCAACGCGTCCAAGATGGTGAGCGCCAAGTCGCATTGGTGCGGGACGTATATGCAAAATACACGGATAGTGCTATCCGAGTTGAGTTGACCGAGCACCACCTCCTGGAGGTAGCCTGGGACTAAAATTTTATGCGATCTTATGACGAGGCGAGAGGCCTTCTTTACACCGATCATGGTGCCTGAACAGACGCCTAAAGGTGGATTGAATAAGAATTCATAAGCCATGTAAGCATGCGGGAAAGGTGATTTCGAACAATTGCTTTCCTGAATGAGGACCACATCTGGGAGATGGCGATCTAGAAAGCTGCTTAGTTGCACCCACTTGTAACTACTCTTAACGCTCTTGGCGTTGAGTGTTACTATGCTTTGCATTTAATCAAGAATTTGTGATGACATGCTCTCGCACGAAGTGGATCGTGCGAGGGAGACATTGTCCTCTTCTCCTTTTGCCGCCGACATAATTTTCCTTAAGTTAGCAATGAGCCTCCTCACTCTTTCCCTAATTGCTCGCTCGGATATAAGCTTGGGTTGTATCGTCTCCAACATCTCAAGCAAACCGTGGATATTCTCCGTGTATTTGTGGGCAACTACGAGGGGCTGATTGTTTCCTTTGACTTCCTGCAGGAAGTCGAGAAAATCATTCGGTGAAATCACATTTTCAGCCTCACGACTTTCAAGCAGCTCTCTCGCCTCGAGCGGGAGGGCGATTGAGGCTGTTTTCTGCCGTTTAGCTTTCTGCCTAATCTTTTCAGTTCCGGGATTGCTATCTATCTGCCTGTCATGTTCTGGTGAGTTCTTCAGTATTTCTTCACTTTTTTCTAGAATATCAGTATCCATATTGATAGTGGCTGACTGATCCTCATCGACAGTGATGTTATTTTCGATGTCGTCAACCGGTTCTATCGTGACCACCGATTGGCTAGATGAGGGGGGGACTTTCCTTTTATTGTTTGCCTGCAGATCCATGGTATCTCCACTGCCAAGCGGACTTGCAACTTTTTGGAGTTCTGGTGGTGGAGGGGCCTTGCAGTGTTTTGCAACGTGGCCAGTTTGGCGGCATTTGAAACATTTTAGGTCATCGAATGACAGAAAGACTCGGTACCGGTCACCATCATAATCAACCAGAATTGACTCCGGTAGTTGGCAGCTATTTTCTACTACGACAAAGATTTGTCTCCTGAAGCTTAAAACAGAGCTGAGCTCGGGGTCCTTACCCCCCACGTTTACAAAGGTCATTGGAGAAACGATCTTTACAGCCGAGCTCAGATAGTTCTCCAATACTGTGTGTGGTATGGTAGGGCACACGTTTGATATTACTAATCTGCTTGCTTTGGTGACAAGCCGTCGTGCTGGCAGGAATTCATTTTCTATTTCTACTCCTCCGTGGTTCGACATGAAAGTGTCGACCAGTTCTGGAGTGCTCAGGTAAATGGCCACCCGGCCGGCCATTTCTGTTTTGGATCCAAACCAAATGTTGTTAGCGCCGACTTTGTCTGCCACAGCGCGGAGGTACTGGTGTATGGAAACCTTGTCAATCGATGGAAGCAGAAATGCGTGTTCCTTGGTCGGGAAACGTGGCT
Organism: Protonemura montana; assembly: GCA_947568835.1. Classification (NCBI taxonomy): domain Eukaryota; kingdom Metazoa; phylum Arthropoda; class Insecta; order Plecoptera; family Nemouridae; genus Protonemura; species Protonemura montana. The sequence continues at coordinate 28,355,304 of OX387604.1, read as the reverse complement.
GACTGGACGCCCTTGTCTCGGTAGCCTTTGTGGTGGTGGTCCTATGGCCAGAGACAGTGCCTGAGACAGAGACGTTGGACAGTATCTGTGCCATGGTTTTTTGGGCTGGGTGGGTCGAGAAGGGCTTGCCTATGGTTGGGCATTTCACTGCGACACTAGGGGTCGTGTTTTGGACACCATCGCGGGGTGGCACTGAATTCTGTTCGAGCGAATCCGTGGATCGTGAATAACGCCTGTCTAGGTTAGCCTTGACGGGCAAGATGGTTATTTTGACTGCATCAGGGGTGCTGTCTTTTTTCGGGGGGCGAATAACGTTGTCTTCCTTTGCCAAAGGGCTAACCTCTTTGACTGTTGGTTTTGAGACCGTGGTTTTTTTGCCTGGTGCAGGCTTCGCTTGTTTCGGCATATTTTAAATTATACTATTACCTCTGAAATTGTACCGAGTGCAGGAATGCTGCACTATAAAACCGAGAGCGACCCAACTAATCACTCTCCGTATACCTGACCCTCCCGGGCCGGGCGATTAATCTACGAGTTGGGTCCCTCAATACGACAAAATACTGCACTGTCGCATACTAAACTCTGTGATTTTACACAGAGAACAACTTAAAACTAAGAAAGACGAGATAAATACTTAACCAAACAAAAATCCAATTTCTGGAGAACAAAGATAGTCTAACCTGTATTAGGATGTGACAAAAAAAACTGTGAAAACGTCACAGAAACGCTTGCAACGATACCAGTTTCGGGAGCCGAGACGAAGCACGTCCGATCACAACGAAGTACAGTGTGTGTGTGTGTTTTTTTTTTTTTTTTTTTTTTTTTTAAATAAACGATACGGAAAGAGTTATTTTTTTCATTTTGGGACAGCGCTCCTCAAAAAAAAAATTGAAAAGAGAGAGATAGAAGAGATAGAGCCAAGAGGCTGGAAAGATGTACATTTTTTGGTAATACAAAGAAAGAGAAGGGTTTCATAGGGAAACTAAACAGGGTAAGTGTCCTCGCACGAGAGGACACTTACCAATTTACAAACGGTGGCTTATTTATTTCCAATGGGGGCTACATGTTTTTAATTTTTACTACATGTGTAGCCTGACTTCTCCGTCACCCACGGAGCATAGCGCGCCACCAACGCACCAAATCTTTTTAAAGGATTCTATGTCACCTCGGCCAAGGTGCCACGCGTATTCCTTGAGAATACGGGCTTTTATACGGGCTCTCAACACCATATCGTAAGCTGCTGGGAGTTTTTGGTCTTTAAAAAACCCAGTCAACACACGATATACCGTACTTTTGGCGAGAGTGACGACAAAATTTGCAATTGCTAGCTTTGGCTCGCTGCTAGTTGCACTCGGGCGCACCCCAGCAAAGATATCTCGAGATAGGAGACGACTGCCCCCCAAAAGTTGACTAACCATGGAGGCGACCATGTGCCACATGGCCGCAGCACGACGACACTCTACCATCATGTGCCATGCCGAGCCGACTACCTTGCACCAGGGGCACAGGGGCGACTGTAATTTCCGGGCATGGCACAGGAAAATGGGATCCGCCAGGCGGTTTTTGGCAAAACGCCATCCCACCTCAGCGTCGAACCCAAGAGTTGGGGAGCGACTTAACCGGCTCCAGGCGACTTCCTCATCGGACCAGTGGCCTGGTAGCGGGCCTTTTACTCCGAAGAAAGGGGCCGTGATGTCCCACTGAAGTGACTTACGTTTGTTTACTGTGTCGAGAGGCTTTTGGGTGTGATCCCCGGCACAGAGGTAAACTAGGGGTGGTGGCCATGGTTCAGGGCCAGCTGTTTCGAGGACCCCGCGAAAACGTAGGCGGCAGAACGCCTTTATTCTATTTGAGTTTATCGAAAGCGCAGTGCGGAGTCGTGCTGGCAGATCGCTGAAACCAGCTATATCTATCAGCTCCTTCCACTGGCCACCGTCGAGGAGGTCGCCGATTGATCTACATCCGAGTCGTCCCCATGATGGGTCGAAAGGGTTGGTTGCAGTCGGGATGAGAGACGATGGGATGAGAGGTACGTCCTGTAAGCCTTGTGCGGTGACCGCATGTCGCTCGGGTTTGACGGACAGAGCGTTCCATGCTAGCAGTACGGCTCGCAGGAAATCTGTCATCCCGCGTCCCGTTCGTCGGACAATGTCGGGGCAGAAGAGAGCTTGCCATCCGAGCACCGGCCCTCGAGAAGGGCGCAGGAAATGGCGCGTCAAGACATGGCCTGGGTGATCTTCGACAGCTGTAGCATAGCGATGAGCAAAGCAGACTCGAAAAAAGTTTACTTTGGACTGAAGGTGCACCAAACCTTGGCCTCCTAAATAGATTGGGGCGCACAAGTCACGCAGGCGAGTCCAGTGACGGCGCCCAGCCCACACGAAATCAACGAGAATGCTTTGTATTCTGCTAAGAAAGGATGTCGGGGGTTGGATTACTTGTAGTGTGTACCATAGGCGTGGTGCTACGAACTGGTTTACAACCAGAATGCGTCCCCGGAGCGACATAGCCGAAGCTCTGTGTCGCCAGGCGTCTGTGACGCGCCTCACAGTGTCTTCCAAGCTTTTGAAACCTTGGTCGGAGACTACTGGGCTATTTCCAAGCATCAGTCCTAGAACCTTGAGCCCATTTGGCGTCCAGGAAAACCCAAGAGGCTGGTCGGATCGTTCCTTCCAGTTTCCAGCCCAGAGACCACGTGATTTTTTGGAGTTAAGTGTGCCTCCCGATTGGCTCGAATAGCAAGTGTAAGCTGCTTGCAGTTTATCAAAATCTGCGTCGTCGGAAATGAATAGTGAGACGTCGTCTGCGTAGGCCGACACCACTAAGCGGCGCTCCTCTGGGCCTGGGAGCCTGAAACCGAGCATCGTCCTGCGAGCCAGTCTCAGAAAGGGCTCGATTGAGATCGAGAAGAGAGGCCCGGACAAAGGGCACCCTTGTCTGATGCCTCTCTCAAAGGCAAATGGGGCCGTGAGGTGTGAACCAACGCGGACGAAACACTTGGCATCTTTGTACATTGTTCGAAGATGGTTTCTAAAATTTTCACCAAAACCGAATATTTCTTGACAGTAAAAAAGGTAACCGTGGTCGACTCTATCGAAAGCGCCTTGTTGGTCTAGAGAGACAAGAGCGAGGGGCTGGTTTTCCTTATTTACATATTCTAATATGTCCCGGTGAAGGTGAAGGCTGTCATAAATCGTTCTGCCTGGCACGCAATACCCCTGATCGGGATGGATAATTTGACTCATGACATTTTTTAGCCGGGTAGAGAGTGCACGCGCTAGAATTTTGTAATCTGTTGTGAGCAAGGAGATCGGCCTCCAGTTTTTTATGTCAAGTTTGTCTCCCGATTTTGGTAGCAGAGTTAGGACTGACTTTTGGGCTGATTTTGGAAGTTGACCATTGTCCATTGCGTATTTGAACACTTCCCAAAATGGTGTAGACAGTTCGGTCCAGAAGGCTGAATAAAACTCTGCTGTTAAACCATCAATTCCTGGTGCTTTTCCTTTGTTTAGCTCTCTGAGGGCGGTCGCAAACTCTTTGAGCAGGAAGGGTGCGTCGAGTTGTTCACGGTCAACTTGCGTAAGTGACGGTAACAACTCGAACAAAGGAGAGTCGGGGTCTAACACGGTGGCAGTGCCTGAGAACACTTTTACAAAATGGTCCCTTGCAGCCGAACAGAGGGAAGGCCCATCAGATACGATTTTTCCTTCATGACGAAGACGGGAGATCGGGCTGAAGGCAGCTGCTATATCGCGGGCCATGACGGAACCGGCGGGTCTATCTGTGGCCAAGAGGTGGTCTTGGTGAGCTGCTACCAGTGTGGCCTCACTGCGCTGTGAGTATGCATCTTTTGCATCAGCGTTTGCACGGGAGAGGTCCGCGAGGTGTTTCGTATCAAACGAGCAGCTAGTGATTATTTTCTCAACCTTTTCTTCGAGGTGGACAAATTCAGCGTCTAAACGCTGTTTTTGGGCGCGAGAGAAAAGCTCCGTTACCTCTTGAATGTCGGCTTTAATGGCATCCCACCAGTCTCCTAGCGAAGCATATGCGTTTTTGGAGTTTTCGTCATATGTGGCTAACAGATTCCGAATGCATATGGAAAAAGCTGGATCGCTTAGAAGTGAATTTTTGAAACGCCAATACGGGGGTCTACTTTTTGGTGCAAATGTTTTCAAATTGATGACAAGAGCAAGATGGTCGGAAAAAGCTGGCACTACATGGACGTTTGACACTCTGCAAGCGATGTTTGGAGTTGCATAGAGCCTATCCAGTCGAGATCCAGAGAAAGCTGGGGCATTTCTTATAAAAGTGAAGCCTGGCTCCGTTGGTCGAAAATCTCTCCAGATATCGTCCAAATTTCCCGCCATGACTAAACTCTTGAGCCTTTGAGCAACTCGAGGCTGTCTCTCTGGGCCGCCATTTGACCGATCGACATTGGGGTCCAACGTGACATTGAAATCACCACCCACCAGGAACTGCCTGTCACAGATGTCGCTACCTCCGTGCGCTTCCTCTATTCGGTCACTCAACGCGTCCAAGATGGTGAGCGCCAAGTCGCATTGGTGCGGGACGTATATGCAAAATACACGGATAGTGCTATCCGAGTTGAGTTGACCGAGCACCACCTCCTGGAGGTAGCCTGGGACTAAAATTTTATGCGATCTTATGACGAGGCGAGAGGCCTTCTTTACACCGATCATGGTGCCTGAACAGACGCCTAAAGGTGGATTGAATAAGAATTCATAAGCCATGTAAGCATGCGGGAAAGGTGATTTCGAACAATTGCTTTCCTGAATGAGGACCACATCTGGGAGATGGCGATCTAGAAAGCTGCTTAGTTGCACCCACTTGTAACTACTCTTAACGCTCTTGGCGTTGAGTGTTACTATGCTTTGCATTTAATCAAGAATTTGTGATGACATGCTCTCGCACGAAGTGGATCGTGCGAGGGAGACATTGTCCTCTTCTCCTTTTGCCGCCGACATAATTTTCCTTAAGTTAGCAATGAGCCTCCTCACTCTTTCCCTAATTGCTCGCTCGGATATAAGCTTGGGTTGTATCGTCTCCAACATCTCAAGCAAACCGTGGATATTCTCCGTGTATTTGTGGGCAACTACGAGGGGCTGATTGTTTCCTTTGACTTCCTGCAGGAAGTCGAGAAAATCATTCGGTGAAATCACATTTTCAGCCTCACGACTTTCAAGCAGCTCTCTCGCCTCGAGCGGGAGGGCGATTGAGGCTGTTTTCTGCCGTTTAGCTTTCTGCCTAATCTTTTCAGTTCCGGGATTGCTATCTATCTGCCTGTCATGTTCTGGTGAGTTCTTCAGTATTTCTTCACTTTTTTCTAGAATATCAGTATCCATATTGATAGTGGCTGACTGATCCTCATCGACAGTGATGTTATTTTCGATGTCGTCAACCGGTTCTATCGTGACCACCGATTGGCTAGATGAGGGGGGGACTTTCCTTTTATTGTTTGCCTGCAGATCCATGGTATCTCCACTGCCAAGCGGACTTGCAACTTTTTGGAGTTCTGGTGGTGGAGGGGCCTTGCAGTGTTTTGCAACGTGGCCAGTTTGGCGGCATTTGAAACATTTTAGGTCATCGAATGACAGAAAGACTCGGTACCGGTCACCATCATAATCAACCAGAATTGACTCCGGTAGTTGGCAGCTATTTTCTACTACGACAAAGATTTGTCTCCTGAAGCTTAAAACAGAGCTGAGCTCGGGGTCCTTACCCCCCACGTTTACAAAGGTCATTGGAGAAACGATCTTTACAGCCGAGCTCAGATAGTTCTCCAATACTGTGTGTGGTATGGTAGGGCACACGTTTGATATCACTAATCTGCTTGCTTTGGTGACTAGCCGTCGTGCTGGCAGGAATTCATTTTCTATTTCTACTCCTCCGTGGTTCGACATGAAAGTGTCGACCAGTTCTGGAGTGCTCAGGTAAATGGCCACCCGGCCGAGCGATAGTCTGGATCCAAACCAAATGTTGTTAGCGCCGACTTTGTCTGCCACAGCGCGGAGGTACTGGTGTATGGAAACCTTGTCAATTGATGGAAGCAAAAAAGCGTGTTCCTTGGTCGGGAAACGTGGCTGACTGGACGCCCTTGTCTCGGTAGCCTTTGTGGTGGTGGTCTTATGGCCAGTGACAGTGCCAGAGCCAGAGGCGTTGGACAGTATCTGTGCCATGGTTTTTTGGGCTGGGTGGGTCGAGAAGGGCTTGCCTATGGTTGGGCGTTGCACTGCGACACTAGGGGTCGTGTTTTGGACACCATCGCGGGGTGGCACCGAATTCTGTTCGAGCGAATCCGTGGATCGTGAATAACGCCTGTCTAGGTTAGCCTTGACGGGCAAGATGGTTATTTTGACTGCATCAGGGGTGCTGTCTTTTTTCGGGGGGCGAATAACGTTGTCTTCCTTTGCCAAAGGGCTAACCTCTTTGACTGTTGGTTTTGAGACCGTGGTTTTGTTGCCTGGTGCAGGCTTCGCTTGTTTCGGCATATTTTAAATTATACTATTACCTCTGAAATTGTACCGAGTGCAGGAATGCTGCACTATAAAACCGAGAGCGACCCAACTAATCACTCTCCGTATACCTGACCCTCCCGGGCCGGGCGATTAATCTACGAGTTGGGTCCCTCAATACGACAAAATACTGCACTGTCGCATACTAAACTCTGTGATTTTACACAGAGAACAACTTAAAACTAAGAAAAACGAGATAAATACTTAACCAAACAAAAATCCAATTTCTGGAGAACAAAGATAGTCTGACCTGTATTAGGATGAGACAAAAAAAAACTGTGAAAACGTCACAGAAACGCTTGCAACGATACCAGTTTCGGGAGCCGAGACGAAGCACGTCCGATCACAACGAAGTACAGTGTGTGTGTGTGTGTGTGTGTGTGTGACTGTTCAGAGCAACGAATAATTTCATCACAAGGAATATAAATTTGCGGCCCCAAAATTTCGTCAAAAAACGCATCTATTGTTGATTGGCAACAACTCAAATCAAAAACTCGAAGCGATCGAAGCGTTTATTGGTTAGTGTAGATAATGTGAAAAAGTTGCCAGAACGGGGAACTCTTTTTCTTACAGCAAAACAATTGCATAATTTCTGTCTCTAGCATGTCACAAAGCAACCTTCACAACGCAAATGTCAATGTAATGCTGCAACTAAATAAGTGCATACTCAGAGCTAATCCAGGACAAAATTTTACCAGAGGATCATATCTAAATTCTGTACAAGTGAAGTGTCCAATTTCTTTAACACTTGATGTATTTATAGAGAGAATATCTTTACCGAGATTAGATGATCGGCGAGGGACTGCAAACAAGATTTAGATATGATAACCCAGGCGTTGACAGAAGTAATTCCAGTTTTGACGAACCCACTGTGAGAGTAAACATCACGTGTAAAGATTGATTTAAGTTGGAAGCCCAGTAGAACAATTATTGAATATAGATTGTATTGAAATTGTATTTATACAATTTCCTTCGTTCGTTTTTAGCCAATGTTCTGAGAAAGTAATTATATTTACATCCAAGTTTAAGTTTTTAATTCCTTTATATAATTCAGTGATTTTAAAACGAATTGAACGGTTACATTGATACAAAATTGTAAAGGTATGGTATTTAATTTTCCTAACCGACGTGTTTGAGTGAATTTTTTTGAGATTGTTATCTATCCACTGCAGTGAACAAAGTGCGCTCTTTAGGGGAAGGTACTGTTATTGTCATTGAATCTTTAAGTAGCGCACTGCAGGTCGGGAGACCCTAACTAAAAGACCTGCTCCCTAATATCGTTTGGCGGCATCATCCGGCCGACTGGTCAAACAATCTTTGGTCGATCCCACGCCTCGAAGCCTGTCAATCTTTTGCAGGTGTTACTCCGTGACACCGTTGATTCATATCGGTCTCTATGATATATCCACTAGCGAAATTAAATTTTCGTCGCTGTTTCTGTCGTCTTCTGGGTAGTCATCTTCGAATTCCACTCCATCATTAAAAATATAATCTTCCATTTTTTGATCTTGAGAGTTAAGAGTGTTTGATTTGACTATAATCAAATACCCCAAAACACATAAATGCTAGTCATTTGACATCAGTAGTAACGTCACCTGATTGGTCAGAATTTTGCTGTTATAAGGAACAGTCATAAGAAATGGATTTAATTAATTTCTTATTCTATAAACTATATCACTATGCCACATTTTCTCATTGTGAACGGCAAAACAGGAATGCCATCATCCATTTCGCTTACACACTATACCATATTCCATAATCAATATTTCAATTGTGAACCGGCCTTTACTACGTTTGAACATTTCCATGTTTGGACCGGTAATAATGAAATGGGCGACGCATGTTATCATAAACTCCGTTGTCATACACTTTAAAACATTCCTTGCGTTATTTCAATCTTTGAGGTGTTCTTCGCCTTGTCTTACAGCTCTTCATTCAATAGCAGTTCTGATTCATATCCGCCTAACAACAGCACAATGAACTTGTCAAACTAGAGTTATTAACAGTGCCATGCGTGCAAAATCGCAGGCCCAAATTGTTACGAGTGCTATAAAACCAGTGGGTTTACGACTAAGTTTGAAAGAAAATAACCTGCCGAACGATTTTGCACGATGTAAACACCGTTTATCTGAGATCACCGAAGTTAAGCAACACTGCTCTGGGCCAGATATTGGATGGGTTACCATCATACACATGTAAGTGCGGGAGCGAGGTTGGAGAGACCTAACTTCTTAACAACTTTGTTCAACTTATTTTTCAACCCCTTGTCAGATTAGTGGAGTTGCTCGAGTTCTACCAGTACTTAGGACTTAAAGCCGTTGGTTTCTTAATGCTCTACGACAGAAGTAGGCAAAGGGCAGTCTCCGGATCTCCACTTTTCAGTTGTAGGCTAGGTTAGGCTAATCATCATCCTAATTATCATCCACTCAATCACCAAAGATTTAAGCCAGTGCATCGGGGCCCGTTGTTAGATCAGTGCGTTGTTAAACTCCACAAATTGGGTCGCAATAATTCAACGATTTTACCTACCTGTCACTTCGTCACCTGTCGTGGCTGCAAAGCTTTGATTGCATTGATCAAAGATTGGGCAAAGCCCAACGAAACTGCAACGGCGCATGCGCAGGTAGCGCCAACGGCAACGAACAGGGAAGCAAACGTTCAACCGTTTCAACCGCAGTGTCAAGAATGGTCGAGCATTTTGAATCCCCAAGAAATCAAGACGGCCGTGACGACAGAGAAGCACGTAACACCGACAGCGACCTACCTAAAGCAAGGCAAGGTTCCCCTCATGAAGGTAGCAAGAACCAGGGCCTTATGAAAACAAGAACACATTGGAAGAAACCCCAAGACACCAACAAAATCGCAGAAAAGACCGACGACGCGGAACCGGTCGGTGATAAAGAAGTAGAATCTCGGGACGACAAGTTCAGGCGTCTAGTGTCCAGAATGAAACGACCATCAGAAGAACCGCAACCACCGAACGGGCCGATGTATCAACCCGGTCAAGCCTACTTGTTGGTGACTCCATGATTCGCGGTGCCAGTGAACGGTGTAAACTCAAAGGGTGCATTGCCTCGGTGTTCCCAGGAATAAAAATAGACGACCTTGCAAAGCAGATTCGCAACAAACAAGAAACGGATTGTGAGCCACAGGTAATCGCCGTACATGTTGGTACAAATAATATTCAAAAACGATCAAAGGTGCACCTAATTGCGGAACTAGACGAGTTAATTGACCTTGTGACGGAAAAGTGGACCAACGTAAAATGGGTCATCGGAGGCATCATGTACAGGAAAGATGTATACGATGCAACGATAGACTAATTAAACGATGGTGTCAAGTGGCTCTGCGAGGAAAGAGGTGCTGCATTCTACGACCCAAACCTCGCTGTCACGAAGCAGGACTTATCACGTGATGGACTTCACTCTACACATAAAGGAGGAAATCTTCTAGGACAGCTCATCCTAGGAAAAGTCGATGAAGTGATGTGCCAAACGTAGCAACCAGCAACCCCAGGAGACAACACAAAAAAGAAGGCGGAAGAAAATTACGAAACGACGGGAAATAAGAACATCAAGATGTCAAGCAGCAAACAAGAGCAAAGTGGCGAAAGAAAAGCCGAAAGCCGAAAATTAATGCATGTGAATGTTCAGTGCCTGCGAAACAAAACTTCCATAATTGAAGCCTACCTGTCAAATCTCGATGTGAATTATTTATGTGTGACGGAACACTGGCTTCGTGCCAACGAATGTGAGTACATGAACATAGAAGGATTTACCCTGGCCTCGGCCTTCTGCCGAGAAAAATCTAAACATGGAGGATCCGTAATATTTTGTAAGGATGGCATTAAATTTAGGATTATGCATGCACTAATCTTACTAAGCAGAGAAAAGCACTGTGAAATTTTTGCAATTGAGTCACAAGAAGGTAGCCTTAAACATGTCATTGTCTGTATATACCGATCTCCAAATGGGGACTTCAAAATTTTTATGGAGACAATTACTAAATTGTTAAACTATTTGACATCAAACGAAGTTTACATAACCCTATGCGGGGACTTCAACATAAACTTGATTGTACCTGGTCCACATGGAGTCGAATTATCAGAGGTTCTACATTCATTTGAACTCCAACAATTAATTAAAACCCCAACTAGAGTAACAAAAACCACAAGCTCCTGTTTAGATAACATAATTACCAATGTCTGTAACATTACATCTGTTAAGAACGTAGACCCCGACATTGCAGACCACCATGCACAAATCTTTTCCTGGACCTTTTTGTCAACGCTGAGAAACTGCCCCACTCTACCACCCAAAAGACACTTTAGTGCCAAAAACTGTGATACCTTCGCGTTGGCTCTAAGCCAGGTAAACTGGGACATGGTGTATGCATGCGTAGAGATAGACGAAATGTTTGAGGCATTTATGTCAATTTTCAATGATCATTTTAACAGAGCTTTTCCCCTAGTAAATCAGGCGGCAGCCTCGGGGAAAACAGGCCGGACCAGACCGAGCTGGTACACACAACAACTTAAAACACTAGGAGAAAAAGTGCGATCACTAAACACCTACTCGAAACTCAGCGACCAAGGCAATAAACTCCACCTTGATATGAAACGGAAATACTTAAAGGATCTAGACAGGGCAAGAAGAACATTCAATGCCAAAAAAATTCGCGACTCAAGCAATAAAGCTAAATTGGCCTGGGCGATTATTAATTCGAACATAAATAGCAACAACGCGAAGACCCGAAAGGACATCCAAGTCAAAATAAACGGCCTGTCACTCAACGCGCAGGAGGCTGCCGAATGCTTTAATAATCACTTCAGCACATCGGCAAGCGAACTAATAGCTCTGAAAACCATACCAACCAACACTAACACACAAGCAGAGCCACAATTTAGTTACACGAAGAAACGGACAGGCAAAGTCATCTACCTCAGACCACTAACGGGCAAAGAGTACTTTGAAATCCTAGGTCAAGTAAGTAAAAAAACCTCGCGAGGGTTTGATGAAATACCAGGTCAAGTCATAAAGGCTGTCGGCAGTTTCATTCTGGACCCCTTGGTTCATGTAGTAAACTCCTCATTCTCGCAGGGGACGTTTCCTAGATTGCTAAAACTGGCAAAAATCATCCCAATATTTAAGAAAAATGACCCAGAAGACATTACAAATTACCGCCCAATAAGCATCCTCTCTTTATTTTCACGCTTTTTCGAGACGGCCATGAAAGCTAGAATAGAACGCTTTATACACGAAGGCTCATTATTAAACGATTTTCAACACGGATTCGTGAAGGGTCGATCTACCACAACAGCCATGACGGAACTGGTGAATAACATCGTTGAGGCACGCGACAATGGAAGGGCCGCCTTTGGCTTATATTTCGACTTCAGTATGGCTTTCGACACCGTCCGACATACTCGCCTCCTTGAGAAACTATCATCAGCTCTGGGCATCGCAGGAGTTGCCAATAAATGGGTAGCATCTTTCTTAAAAGATCGCAAACAATCGGTTCACTTAGGTAACAACCACAAAACCAGTCGATCCCGAGAAGCCACCATGAACGTAGGAATCCCACAGGGGTCGGTAATCTCTCCGCTCCTCTTTATTTTATATACAAACGACCTTCCGGAATATTTTAGTAATGGGACATTAACTCTTTATGCAGACGATACAACCTATTTTATCTCGGACGAAAACTACACCAAGGCAATAGAATACGCTAATCAGGCTGTCAACACAATGGACAAATGGTGCAAATCCAATGACCTGTTCATAAATAAGGGCAAAACAGTTTTCATGGATTACTCCGGGACAAATCATGTTCGGAATTCCTGTGCATTTATAAAACTGCATGGGAAAAGTGTAATTCAGTGCCCGGATATAAAATTCCTAGGAGTATATGTCGGCGACGGCACAGATTGGAGCCTCCACATAGAAAAGTTGACCAAACAAGTTGGGTCACTGTGCTTTTTAATCAAACGAATAATGCAGGTAGCTAACATTGAAACGGCTCGACTTGTGTACTTTGGCCATATCCACGCTCGACTCAGCTACGGTGTGATACTTTGGGGGAATCACCCAAAGGCGAAAAAACTATTAAAACTACAGAAAAGAGCTCTACGGTATATGGCCAAAGCATCCCACAACCCTGTAGCCGATGTGTATTTTAAGGACTCTGTGACGTCCCGAATATTAGTGACGTCACTACTCTCTGTACCTGCCAACGACAAGAGATAGTCGGCAGTTAGATCCGAGTCGCTCGAGCCGACGGGACAGTGTACGTAACCCATTTTCTCGTTGGAGGATAGTGACACCAAGTTTTCGATAGTCTATCAGGGGTTTTTGTGACAACGTAAGCGTGTGTTGTGCCAACCCTGATATCGACACCTCACTGAGGGATCTATATCGAAACTACGGCGTCCCGCCGCGTCCTGGAAGACGTCGAGACTGTGCCCGCCCGCTGGGGAGCGAATAAGAAACGAACTCTTGCGAACGGCGTCGATTTAAGTATCTGGATGGTTATATTAGTAATACGAATTCTGTCTTTAGGTTAATTTAGAAATTTAGGTTATCATTGTAAATGTCATCTCTTGGTTGTTACCAGCCCTATGCTGTAGCCATAACGGTCGACCTAGGCAGGAACTAGATTACTTATGGTACTTTATATTATACGCCAAATCTAAGAGAAATCTACTAACTGGCACATAATTAGCCATTATATTTTGTTTTCTGGCCGAATTTTGCTTGTCTTTTCTTTGGTTCCTCTCGTATAATTTAATTTATCCCCTATAATATTTAACTACTCTGCCAAGAGGGCTTTCTTTGTTTCCCCTCTTCGTTTAAACCCCCGAAACAAAGTGGCGCCCTGTCCCCTAACCCATCTCCTGATACGACGACAACCGACCTCGGTCAACGACTCACGCCCATCTACCGTGCTACCGGGCCAACGCACCATCGCTGCGAAACGGTGGGTAGCAACTCTTGCAAACCCTTGTTTAAACATTTTAACATCATGACAATGCCTTGTGTTTATATATTTTATGTTATTATGCACATCATAAAAAGCAATTTACACGAAGTGACAACCGACCACGGGCATGACACTAGATTTAAATCAGTTCCCAAACCAAAGAAACATGCGCAAAGACCCCGACTTACGCAGGGCGCAAGTTATACAATGCTCTGCCCGATCATATAAAAAACAACAAGCATAATTTTAGAGCAACTCTGAAGGCCTACCTCATAGAAAAATGTTTTTATAGTACAAAAGAACTGTTTTATGTAAAATGATATGACTGTGATATACCATTGCTATTGAATTTATTGTACATATTTATTGACTTGTGATATAGTGATACCATGGGTATTTTATTTCTATTGTACATCCATTTATATAACACCTTGACTTGCCAAAAACCAAGGAATTGGTATCTTGGAAAAAATAAATAAAATATAAAATATTAAAATATTAAATATTAAATATTATTAAATATTGCAAACGCCTTGGTTTTCACTTCCCAGCGAGACGTTGATGTTAGTTGTGTTGCCTATGGCTAAGAGTTAGCACCCCGTGGCTGCCCAAGGCCGGCCGCAGAATATACTAGCTGAGAAATAGTTTATCCGTACTAAATACATATGTTACCTTGGGGCGCAGTCTGCTGAGGAGCACATTACCAATTCAGCAGCCATGCCGCACAAAACAGAGGCGCAGAAAACGCTTGTTTGAAGCGCAGAAATCAGGGCTGCAGAAAACAGAGCCGCAGTTAGACGGCACCCCTTTCAAGCGGGCGCGAAAGGTACCGGAACCCCCAAGAACCTATCGGTTTCGGAGCTGGCATTCGAGCAAGTGAAACAGCCAAATTAGTTTACTACTCGTTTATACACTCTCGACTAATGTATGGAATTTTATTGTGGGGGCAATCTCGGCATATAAATCGCCTTTTCATACTACAAAAGCAAGCAATCCGACTCCTGTCATCAGCAAGTAGAAATCCCTGTACGCCAGGAATGTACTACAAAGACTCATGCAGACCTTATTTTAAAAAATACAAAATAATGACCTTACCGTGCATATACATTTATTGTGCCATATGTTTTATGATTGATAATATTAATCATCTAAATCTGGGTAGCAGCTCACGGAACAATAGCACACGTAACTCACATATTTTAAAAAATGAGAAAACAAAATCAAAATACGACAAGAACAATCCTTTTATGCTTGGAATATTAATTTATAACAAAATATTATCCATTTTTAGCATCAAAAAAACTAACAAAGATGACGAGGTGTTTAAAATGAATGTTAAAAAGTTTTTGGCAGATAACGCATTTTATTCTGTGAATAGTTTTTTAGCCTTTAAGACTGTGTAATTAGTATGTAATAGAATTAACTAAGTGAATATGTAAATATTATATAATATGACTGAGTGTAAAACACGAATATATTGTAATGACATGTCTCATACCAAAGCTATTGGTCAATCGAGAATAAATAAATAAAAATTATTATTATTATTATTATTATTATCAAGGCTGGGTGAAACCTTTCGACTGCATAATTTCTGGGTACCCATACATATTGCAGCCTCACATAAAATTCATGCCCGGCCTCGCTCGCCTCATTCGGGCAGGGTGCCCGTTAGCGTTGGGTGCCATACTAATACTGACACCTTATCGTCCGCCCTGACCTAGTTTTGACAGCGGTTTGGCCGGGACAATTATTTCCTACTCCGCACTCACGTCAAGCATGGCATCAGTACCATTTGCCCGGTCTCATTCACCCATTGCTTTCATGCGAGGACGAAAGGTACCGGTACCCCCAAGACCCCATCGGTTTCGGGGCTGGCATTCGAGCAAGGCTGTGTGAAAACTTCCAACCTGATATTTTTAATGTAGCCACAGACACAACGGGCCTACAAAAAATTCGTGCCCGGCCTCGCTTGCTTCATTCGGGGTGTGTGCCCGTTAGCGTTGGGTGTCATATCGGTACCGGCACCTTATCGTCCGCCCTGACCTAGTTTCGACAGCGGTTTGGCCGGGACAACTTTTTCCTTCTCCGCACTTATGTCAAGCATTGCATAAGTATCATTTGCTTGGTCTCACTCACCCTTTGCTTTCATGCGTGGGCGAAAGGTACCGGTACCCCCAAGAACCCATCGGTTTCGGGGCTGGCATTCGAGCAATGCTAGGTAAAATATTTCGACTGCATCATGTCTGGGTACCCAAACATAGTGCGGCCTCACATTAAATTCATGCCCGTCCTCGCTCGACTCATTCGGGGTGGGTGCCCGTTAGCGTTGGGTGCCATACCGGTACCGACACCTTATCGTCCGCCCTGACCTAGTTTTGACAGAGGTTCGGCCGGGAAAATTTTTTCCAACTCCGCACTCACGACAAGCATGGCAAAAGTATCATTTGTCCCGTCTCGTTCACCCATTGCTTTCATGCGTGGGCGAAAAGTACCGGTACGCCCAAGAACCCATTGGTTTCGGGGCTTGCATTCGAGCAAGGCTGGCTATAAACTTCCAACCTGATATTTTTATTGTAGCCACGGATAGTACGGGCCTACAGAAAATTCAAGTCCGGCCTCGCTTGCCTCATTCGGGGTGGGTTCCCGTTAGCGTTGGGTGCCTTATCGATACCGGCTTCTTATCGTCTGCCCTGACCTAGTTTCGACAGCGGTTTGGCCAGGACAATTTTTTCCACCTCCGCACTCACATCAAGCATAGCATGAGTATTATTTGTCTGGTCTCACTCACCCATTGCTTTCATGCAGGGGCGAAAGGTACCGGTACCCCCAAGAACCCATCGGTTACGGGGCTGGCATTCGAGCAAGGCTGGGTCAAAACTTTCGACTGCATCATATCTGGGTATCGAAAAAAAGTGCGGCATCACAATAAATTCATGCTCGGCCTCGCTCGACTCATTCGGGGAGGGTGCCCGTTAGCGTTGGGTGCAATATCGGTACGGGCACTTTATCGTCCACCCTGACCTAGTTTCGACAGTTGTTTGGCCGGGAAAATTTTTCCTACTCCGCACTTATGTCAAGCATAGCATTAGTATCATTTGTCTGGTCTCGTTCACCCATTGCTTTCATGCGGGGGTGAAAGGTACCGGTACCCCCAAGAACCCATCGGTTTCAGGGCTTGCATTCGAGCAAGGCTGGGTAAAAACTTCCGAACTGATATTTTTACTAAAGCTACAGACAGAACAGGCTTACAAAAATTTCAAGCTTGGCTTTGCTGCCTCATTCGGGTAGGGTGCCCGTTAGCGTTGGGTGCCATACCGGTACCGACACCTTAATGTCCGCCCTGACCTAGTTTCGACAGCGGTTTGGCCGGGACAATTTAATCCACCTCTGCACTTACGTTAAGCATGGCATGAGTATCATTTGTTCGGTCTAGTTGACAC